>JAJQQW010000022.1:20985255-21030255 GCA_025583905.1 Ia io
ATGTTGGCTTCTGAATATCTTCATTGGTTATTTCTGAATTCTGGCTTTCTGGAATAGTCTCATGCAGTCACTGGTATAAAAAGAGGACTTTCACTATAGATAAACTACTAATACAGCTTTTGCACATTTAATGACTCTGTCTCAATTATTGCCCCAGTGCACACATAGGAATTAGCCTACCACAAACTGGAAAAATATAATCCAAGATCAGTGTTTAAAAGTTATAGTAGTTCCAATGTTTCATTTCAAACTATGCCCCTGATAACAGTATTACATAGTATCTCATGAAAAATAGCATGCCTTATTATTATTATTTTTTTTATTGATTTCAGAAAAGAAGGAAGAGGGAGGGAGAGATAGAAACATCAATGATGAGAGAATCATTCGTCAGCTGCCTCCTGCACGCCTACTACAGGGGATCGAGTCCACAACCCAGGCATGTGCCCTTGACTGAAATCAAACCCGGGATCCTTCAGTCTGCAGGCTGACGCTCTATCCACTGAGCCAAACCAGCTAGGGCATGCACCTTGTTTTTTTTAATTTAAGAATTAGTTTAGTTTACATTCAGATAATTCATGCTCCCATAAAAAAAGTTTTATTTGTATACAGTGAGGGTCATTCTCTTCTGACAGCTAGAGTTAACAATGGGTGTCACAAAATATGTTATTTGCTACTCTATTAACCTTTTGCACTCGGATGTCGAGTGTGACTCGACATGGTTAGCATTAGAATAAAGGAATCAAGAAAAAAGCAAGTGAGTGCAAAGGGTTAATTAGTCTATGACTAGGAATACAAGTGCCTGGTCAAAAACCTGTGCCCCATCACTCCTGCTCTTTGTTCCCATAGATCTTGCACACCCCCTATCATACATTCATCACACTTTATTCTAACTATGTATTACCGTTTTCCTGACAAGATTATAAGCTTCAGGAGAGCAGGGACTATGTGCATCTTGCTTACAACTGTACTGCCTAAGCTAGTACAGCACAATACTCACATATAGCAAGTGCTCAAAAATATATGCATAATGAATGAATTAATGTATGAATAATTGATTCAAAATGTCTCGAAGCTGAAAGTGAAAAGCTCCCAACTTTCTCCACTCTCCCTTGGCCCAAATTACTCACTGACATAAATAGCCATTTTCAGTATAATCAGAAATAATAATAATAATTAATAGAATTATTCCTAACATTTGAGTGCTTACCATACATATGCAAAGTACTACATTGAGTCCTTTTAGGCATTATTTTAGTTCTGACAACAACCCCATGAAAAGTACTACTGCCTTCTCATTTTACATATGGGAAAAATGAAGGACACTAAAATTAACTCATTTACCAAAGGATCAAAGCTAGGTTATAAATCTGGGCAATCTGGATAGAGCCTAAAATGTTGATCACTATGGAACTAGGGAATTCTCTTTTTCACAGTACTGATCAACTCAGAGCCCAGCCTGACCACTACAGGCATGGACTGACATACTTTCCTTAGTGACAGTCATAAGCAATCCCTTTCTATATAAAAGTTCACTGCATAAAAATCATTACCTTTCATCTGATTAACTTCTATTAAAAATGACTGAAAATATTTTGGGGGAGCAATAGATGTGTTTAGTATCATGGTAAACATGTGGCTTCATGGGTATAGACATACTAGTATATGAGAACTTATCAAACTATACATTCTAAATACATGTAGGTTATGCTATGCCAATCAAATACACACACAAAAAATAATCTATATATATAAAAGCCTAAGCGACCATTTGACTGTTCGACCAGTAGCTATGATGTGCACTGACCACCAGGGGGCAGACACTCCGACCGGTAGGTTAGCTTGCTGCTGGGGTCTGGCCAATCGAGACTGGGCGAGATGGGCAGGACATGCCCTAGAGTCCTCCCATGGTCCCTCCCCAGCTCTGATCGTACACTGGGCCTCTAGTGATATATAAACTGTATTCCATTTTTATATGTGCCAAACAATGAGAACATCTGGTTAACAAACATTTATTTCCATGTAGATACCATTTCAGTAATTACCTAACTTTAGGAGGTACATGATATTGAGAAAACTAACCTGTTTTGCATTCTGGACTTGAAAACTGTGCTACCTTTTGGACTTTTCGTACTGGCTTGACCACTTTCTTCTCTTTACTTTTTTCAGCAGGTTTCTCTTTCATAGAGATGTCTTCTGAAAATCAGAAACATTTACAGCAAATATTACAATTATTTCTACCCACCTACTCGTCCTCCCCCCAGTATGAAAAATCAATATAAACTATATAACTCTCCACTGAGGCTATTGCTATGACCCATAAGCTACCAATGCCAATTCCTCTTATGGAAAGGTCTAAGGATTACCACTACTCCGCCGTTAGGTTCCAAATCTTTGTATTTATTTTTTTCAGCAAATACTTGAGAAATGTAACTCGATTCCACAAACTGGAAGAAACTTCAACAGTAATGCTTTCCAGCCCAGGTTCCACAGCATTTATAGAATCTCAAGAGATAAGCACTTTCTCAGATTCCAATTTCGTTTAAAAATTCCTATGTAACTGAGATATTAATGAACTTCTAGAATAAAACTTCATAAAATACTTAATATTCCTAAATTAGGCCCTTTTATAGTTGTTAGTGAAATATGTCAAGTATTTCACATACAAATTACTACTCACTAATTTTTTCAATTCTAATCTGGGAATATATACAGGGGTGGGCAAAAGTAGTTTTATACAGTACAAAAAAATAATACAATAATTAATAAATAATACAGGAATAAACTCTGTTTCACGTATTCACAACTATAAACCTATTTTTGCTCACGTGTGTGTGTGTGTGTGTGTGAATTAACCTCCATTACAAATAAATAAATAAATATACTTTAAAATAGAGAGAGAGAGAGAGAGAGAGAGAGAGAGCTCTCTGCATTCTGGGCAAAGTGCAAGTAAGTATGAGTCAAAGGCAGGAGCATACCAAATGTCTAAGAAACAGCAGGTGGCCAGTTTGCATGAAGTGAAGAAAGAGAAAAGTTGCAATAATTGGGGCGAGACATAACTGATCATGTAGGGCTTTATAGGTCATTGTAAGAACTTCAGGTTTCACTCAAGAATGAGATGGAAAGGGTTTGGAAGATTTTGAGCAAAGGATTGATATAATCTCAATTAAATTTTAGCAAGCTTACTCTAACAGCTGTGATGAGAACAGGCTCAGATGAAAGGCAGAAGCAGGGACACCAGTTAGAAGGCAACTGCAGTAACCCAGGCAGGAGACTGATGGTGGCTTAGAGCTAGGTGGTAGTGACAGAGGCAAGGTTAAGTGGTTTTATTTTAGATACATTTCAGATAATATTAGACATAAGTTATGAGGGAAATATGGGGGCCAAGGGGCCTAAACAATGAAAAGAATAGGATTATCTGAGGTGGAGAGATTACCAGAGGAATAGGTTTAAGGGGTGTACAGTGGCCCCATTTAGTTAGCTCCATTTTAGATATATTAAGCTTAAGAAATCTATTATAGATCCAAAGGAAGATGTGGCATTAGCAGCTGGATATAAGAGTCTGAATTCAGAGGAGTCGTTTGGAACAGAGACATCAATTTGGAATCATCATCAACAACAAATATTTAAAGCCCTGAGACAAGTTCATGTGTATGTAGATATATAAAAGTTTAAAGGGAAGGGGAAAGAAGGGGCGGGAAGGGGAGAGGAGGGGAGGAGAGGGGGACAAATCCAAGTACTAAGAATGGGACATGCCAATTTTTAGAGATCAGAAAAAAACTGAAAAGGAGCAATCAGACTGAGGAGGAAAACCAAACATTTATGGTATCCTAAATGTCCAGTGAAGAGTTTTAAAAGAGTTTCAATCATGTCCAATGTTGTGAGAAATCAAGATGAGAAATCAAAATTAAACTCTGGATTTAGCAATGTGGAAGTAGCTGATGATCTTGGTAACAATAGTTTACAGAAAAGTAGGAGCAAAAACCTAATAGAAAGGATTTGAGAGTGAAAGGAAGGAGAAAAATTGGAGACAATGAGTATAGGGCAATTTTCTTAAGTTGCTGTAAATAGGAGACAAACAGGGCAGCAGTTGAAGACAGGGCCAAAAGAGGGGTTCTTTTATGATGGCTGAGAGAATAGCATGTTATCAAATAGTAAGTATGTTGAAAGGCATGACCTCGCAGAGGGGGAAAGCCTAATGATGTAAAAGAAAGGAAACTGGGCTAAAGTAATGTTCTTAAATACACAAGAGCAAATGGAATCTAAAATACAAGTGGATGGGTTGGTCTTAGCTAGGAGCACAGAGTTCATCTACCATAACAAGTATAACAGACAAACCTCTTTAAGAGTTCTTTGACCTACAGCATTCTAATTATCTATAATGATACTGTCCTGTGAGGTATAGTGTTCTTATCCCTATTTTACAGATGAGAAAACCAAGGAAGAGAGGTTATGTAACACAGGCAGTATACACAGCCAATCTAGTAAGTGGCAGAGCCTGAACTTGAACCCTTTCAAGCGGATTCCAAAATCTTTGCTCTTAACTATTACATTACTAGAGGCCCGGCGCACAAAATTTGTGCATGGGTAGGGTCCCTAGGCCTGGCCAGCGATCAGGGCTGATCAGGTTCCCCGCCTCCCCACCTCCTCTTTCCCTCACTCCCTCAGTGCCCTGCCACTGGTTGCCGGCCACATTCCACACTGCTCCCTGATGATCAGCACACATCATAGAGAGCAATCAAACGACCGTTCTCCCAGTCGAACTCCCGAGGGGACACTTTGCATATTAGCCTTTTATATACAGACTAGAGGCCCAGTGCATGAAATTTGTGCATGGGGGGAGGGTGGGTGTCCCTCAGCCCGGCCTGCACCCTCTCCAATCTGGGACCCCTGTGGGATTGGGCCTAAACCGGCAGTTGGACATCCCTCTCGCAATCTGGGACCGCTGGCTCCTAACTGCTCACCTGCCTGCCTGCCTGATCACCCTTAACCACTCTGCCTGACAGCCTGCTCGCCCCCAACTGCCTCCCCCCATCCCCCCGCTGGCCTTCTTGCCCCCAACTGCCTTGCCCTGCGGGGCTGAGGGGACTGGGGGACTGAGGCTGGATGAGGTGGGGCTGAGGGGACTGGGGGACTGAGGTTGGATGAGGCAGGGCTAAGGGGACTGGGGGGCTCTGGCTGAATGAGGCAAGGCTGAGGGGACTGGGAGCCGCCATCTTGTGGCTGTGGGCACCACCACCTTGTGAGGGTGTGACAGTCAATTAGGATATTCCCTCTTTATTAGATAGGATACTTTTTCTCCACAAGAGAAAAGAATTTCTGAATACAGTGCTCTAAAATTAACAGTAGGAAACCTGGACTGAACACTTAAATGCCACCAAATTTATTACAAGGAACTCTATGAAGGCTTACTAGAAAAATCTCTGGCTTTATGGTCAGAGATGGCTTTGAATCTTGAATTCAATTCTTTTTTCTATTGTTGACACTATTATAGATGTCCCCATTTCCCTGTCTTTATCCCCGTCCACCCAGCCCTCAGCCCCCTTGGCTTTAATTCTTAACTACTCTATGAAACCTTGGGAAAATTACTCTTTGAGCCTCTATTTCCTCAACTGTAAAAAACACAGAATACTAAATACTATCATCTTGTCCAAAATCATACTAAGTGTTCAATACTTAATAACATTACGAGTATGACCTTCCTATTTCCCTCTTCCTGTCTTCCAGAAGTACCTCATATTTCCAATCCTCTAACATTATTTCCTTCCTATAAGGTTCATTTTTCTTCCTGCATTTTGCCCTCATGTATCTTCTTAACTGCTGCCTGCCAATCACTCACTGACCATTTCAAAGATCTCAAGAGATCGAGTAGAAGAAATAAACTTCAACTAGACTGCTGTATTTTCTTCAAACAGGCCCTACTCTCCAAGTCCCTCAGTTTAAAAATAGCCTCGCTTCTGTCACATCAGCCTTGTATGCTAATTTTAACCCTGGAGCAGAGCCTAGAGGCTAAGAAAGCCTTATGACTAAAACCACTACCACTTTAGTATACCATGTAGTTAGAAAAGGGAAACATCTTTAGCTTGGTGACCATTTTTATGTTTAAATATTTTAAGTTAGATAGCATGCATGATATAACACTAAAAATCTTAGAAAGCTCTACTCTCACCTGCAAAGTGAAGTGCTAAGTCTCGGTACAGTTCTCTACTCATGTTTTGAAACTCAGCCTCTTGCCACACTTTGCCATCAGGTGTTCGAATCTTGGTCTCTGAAGGATTGAAACCTAATACATACCAACACACAGAACATTCTTATCAAAGTTGCTTTGTAAGTTTTGTTCGTTACACTCTTCTTTTAAATAAGACATAATTAATATACTTTAAATTCACTCTTTTAAAGTGTACATCTCAGTGGTTTGCAGTATATTTACAAAGTTATACAACTATCACCATCTAATTCCCAAGCATTTCATCTCCCTGAAAAGAAACCTTGTACACATTAGCAGTCGCCCCACACACAACTGTCTCTGTTCCCTGGCAACTGTTCATCTACTTTGTATCTTTATGGATGTGCCTATTCTGGACATTTCATATAAATACAATCATACAATATGTGGTTTTGTGTCTGGCTTCTTCACTTAGCATAATGTTTTCAATATGTATCCACTGTATAACATGTATCAAAACTTTATTCCTTTTTATTGTCAAATGATATTTCAATGTATGGATATACCAACATTTGTTATCTACTCATCAGCTGATGGACATTCTATTTTTTGGCTACTATTAATGCCACTGCAATGAACATTTGTGTACAAGTTTTTATGTGGACATATGTTTTCAATTCCCATGGGTATTATACCTAGAAGTGGAATAGATGGGTCATATAGTAACTCTATATTTAACTTTTTGAGTAACTGCTAAACTGTTTTCTAAAATAGCTGTACTATTTTACATCCTCACCAGCAATGTATGAGGTTTCCAATTTCTCCACATCCTCACCAACGCTAGTTATTGTCTGTCTTTTTTATTACAGTCACCCTAGTAGACGTGAAATAGTATCTGAAGTATGGTTTTGATTTGCATTTCCCTAATAACTAATAATGCTGAGCAACTTTATAAGATTTATGAGAGGAATGCATAATTAGCTAACACATAATGTGTTGACAAATACTATTTGGAAAAAGTAAGCTTCAGGGAGATAAAGCAATATATATTTCTTCAAAAAGATTAGAAGTGGCTCTAGCTGCTTTGGCTCAGTGGATAGTGGTTGGACTGTGGACTGAAGGGTCCCGGGTTCGATTCCAGTCAAGGGCATATGCCCAGGTTGTGGGCTCGAAACCCAGCTGAGGGCATGCAGGAGGCAGCCGGTCAATGGTCCTCTCTCATCACTGATGTTTCTATCTTTCTCTCCCTCTCCCTTCCTCTCTGAAATCAATAAAAATATATTTTAAAAAAGACTAGAAGTGGAGAAATAATAAATTAAATAAAAAGTCAATCATAAATTATAAATATCAGAGATTTAAACTATCCTTCTCAAGACTGACAGAGACTACACTACTTATTCTTTTCTTTGACGATAGGCATTAGTTGCTAATATCTGTCAGACTTTGCCCATGACTGAACTAACTTCTAGAATAAACAAACCTTAAATGTATAATATGCATTTAATGGGTTTGATATAAATATTGCAAAAGTTTTGGATAGTGACTCCCTATCTCAGAACCAACAAGCACATTTTGACCCCTCCATTTACTATTTGCTCTGTCAACAGTGTGGACAATTACTACATGGTACACAAATAATTAAAAGGTATAAAAGAATTTTATTAATAATGTATTAGACCAATCGTGGATAACAGAGCAATTTTTTTCAGGATTCTAAAGAGAACTACTTACAATTTTATCACAAATTAACTAGAATAAAATGCAAATTACCTGTTTTTTAAAATCTAATTCACAATGAATGTCATTAGCAAAACAAAATAAACAACAAAACAAAACTGGTACTTTGTCTAAATGTACACAGCAAAATTTGTTCTGCAGAAAAAAATGACTAAAGGCACTTTAGGACTATAAAAAATTACAAAAGTGGTCAGAGAAAAATTGGATTTAGTAGGAAAAGTACAAAACAAATTTGAGTAGAGCAAAAACTGTCCTAGTTTGTTAATAACTTAAAATTAACAGAAGAAACAAATATTGACAATATTTTGATCTTCATACATCTAGAAAAACTGAACTTGGAAAAATATCCACAAAAGAGAAGTTACAATGGCAGACGTTTTCATGACAAAAGTCTAACATAGACTAACCTGATCAATGGATTAACTCTGTAATAAAAACTTTACATGACCCTATGAAAATAATTTCAGAAACATAAAAATACAAACTTCTTAAAACCACTATATATAAAAACATGAGCTGGCTAAAAACAGACATTCTCTCTGATAGAGTTATACCAACTCTATCAATGTTGGTATAAATGTGATTTTAATATTTGTTTTCTTAAACACAGGGGAAAAAACTCGTGTCAAAACTTGGAAGTTAAAATAACAGGAATCAAATGTTAGTGCCAAAATATTCTGTAACTAAATATTAACTCAAACTGACTGAACTGTTCTTTAAGTATTACTTGTGAAAGAATTCCTAATAACAATCTAAATACAATGGCAGAATAAGAGAAATATTCTTTCAGTTCTCTGAAAATGTACTAGTTCTTATTTCCTCTTTTTTTCAACTTATTAAATGTTCATATTGTGGTCCTGATGGACTTATTAAAGATTCCAATTCTGGACTTTATCCCCAGAAGTTCTGATTTAGGTCCAGTGTAGGATCCAGAAACCTGCGTTTTAACTTGCACCTTGAATTAATTTCTTATGTGTTTGATTTGAGGATCACAACCTGTTTTAAAGATGATCATCTCTACTCAAATACATCCTGGGGAGATAGAGGGATAAGGAGGCAGAAAGAGAAAGATACAAGGACTGATTACAAACCTTTATATGCTGGAGCAGGTGGTGCTGTTGCCACTTTCCTGACTTTTGCTGTCACTGAGCTATCAACATTAACAACCATTACTGGGTGGTCAATATGACCCTGATTCTGGCCCCGGCCATTTATTTCTTCTGAGTGTTCCCACTGTTTCCTAATCCGCTCCTTGAGTTTCTCCAGTTTGACATCATGTTGTCGCCGCTTTAAGATATCTAATCTTTGGGAATTAGAAGTACTCGTAGAAGAGGGAGAAGAGTCAGTCAGTCGTAACACTTTTGGATCAATATCATGGCCTATGTTATTGCCAGAAGTCTTCAAATTGTCCTCATTTCCCTTTGTTCTACTAGGCTCTTCTTCCTCAGTTCTCATTGGAGCTGCCATCTTAATCAAACTTTCAGAATTTTGCAATGCATCAATTGCTGGTCGATCATTTAAAAACCTAACAACAGTATCATTCATGACAGATGATTGGGAACTCTCAAAATCACGGCAATGTGTATTCCGTTCTTCTCGACTGCTTACCATCCGGTTCCCATTTTCAGGCTTTTCTCCATTAACATCCACACAATATACATGCTTTGACTCTAAAGGATTGGGACTTATATTGGAAGGTGTGCCATGAACTTCCCTATTATTAAAAAATAATAATTAGTTTTAAATAAAAAGTACAAAAACCAGTCAAACTGAAACCAGTCTTACAAATGGAGAACTCCAAACTAAAATTAGAGAACAAAAGATACCCAGAAATTCCAGTAGGTTAAAACTAATAAAATAACCATTACTAACATTAAAACTCAATGACCTCTCTATCAGGTTCTAAATCATAATGTACACATTATAAAATAAGAAAAATACAAAAGGTGTGTGGAGAGATTTCTTTAAGAATGCCAGAAAATAGTATTATAATCTGATTTTGGATATTCACTTGACACCTTTTACCAAAATGTATATTTTACTCCTTTATGAAATCTTAAGTACTAGGAAAAAAGTTCTCAAATACTGGCATTTCATGTGTATAACTTCTAAATAACACACCAAATTAACAAATAAATTGGGAACAGAAATAAAGTAAAAGTACAATAAATATTTTCCTTCAAATAAATATGGTTAGTAAAGTCAAACCTCTCTGAACCACAGACTACTCTTTTGGCAGTTTCAAACTATGTAAAGCATATCGAGAAACTCTGGGGTAAGCAAGAAGACTAGACATAGCCAAAGTACATATCACAAAGTCCACATTCTCTATTCATAAAAACACCAGCACAAGTCTTCCTTCAGAGACTATTTTTATTTTATGCATCATTCTAATGAGTTATATTTTAGGAACAGAAACAGTTTATTAAAAGGGAAGTTAATGAAGACAAAAAGGCCTCAGCAGCAAGAACACATGAATCATGAAAAAACACCCAACAAAATTATAAAAGCACACATAACAACAACCTGGACATGCAATGTCTGAAAGAGTAGACATTTGCCGCCTGTGGCTATTGAGCACTTGAAATGTGGCTAGTCCAAATTGTGATGTGCTATAATATAAATCACATATGAATTCAAAAGATTTAAAGCATTAACAAAAGAATGATGCATGTGTATATGTAACTACTAAAAAATGTTTAGATTACACATGTGGCCGCATTAATGGGATTATTGTATAGCACTGAAGTTTCACTTAAAGGCTTAAAACTGCCACAAAAAGTTTTACAGCCATGACTATTATAGCTTAATATGATACTTAGGTCTATTATGAATATTTGAGTATTGTGTTTATCTAAGGAGATAGTCCATAGCTTTCATCAGATTCTCATTGAGGTCCATGACCCAAAAAACATTAGGCCCTGTTCTGAATGGTTGATTATTAAATTAGATGGGGGCTGAGAACTGAGTCCTGCAGCTTCCGCTAGATATCATGACTAACTGCAATTATTTTCACTATCTTGACCAGACTGTAACAATTCACAGTTAAAATGATTTAGGTCTAAAATTAGCACATGTGGAGAATAGAATAAAGCATTAAAAATAAATTAAAAGACGTTACATACCATGCTTCAATCTTAAAAAGGGAAGGACATTGAAAAGAAAGGAGGGCAGGAGGAATTAATTCACTCACTAAATATTTGCTAAATATATATAAGGGTATTCACTATACAATTTTTTCTACATTTCTATAAATATGAAAATTTTCATAATAAAATGTTGGGAAAATATTTATGGAATACTTAGTAAATGATAGGCATTAATACGGGGCTTTGAGAATAAGACAGATTTACAGCCTTATATAAACTAATGCAATGGGTCGATATAGAAACAAAATATAATGCAATATGAAAATGCTCTAGTGAAGGAAGTTATATAGTATTGTGGCAGCACAGAAGAAGGGTTAAATAGGCTAGGGGAATGAAGTGGGGTAGAAACAGATCTCATGATGTTTCAGACAGATGGTGATAAAAGATGAATTTGAAGTGATAAATGTAGTTGAGTTGGCCAGGTGAAGGGCGTTCTACTCACAGCTAGCTTATAGGCATTTTTTTCTTAAAAGATGCATAATTTACACAATTTTAAATATTAAGTAGTATTCTTAGCAGAAAGAACATTAGAATCTATATAAAGAGTCAGTAATTTAGTTTCAATTCTGATAGTAGTTATTACGTTTCTAGGCAAGTTGCTTAATATTTTTGTGGTTAAAGATTCTGAACTCTGATTATTTTTCAAAATTTCCTTTCTCTTTTTTCTAAACTATGAACTTTTACCCAGATTAAGTTCATGGCCTTCTCTTTACATTTCTTTCACCATTTTGATTATTACAACACTAGTGACAACTCCCAAATTTATATCCCCAGCCCTGACCTTTCTGCACACGTTCCTATCCAAATTTTTAAGTGCCTACTAAATATTTTCACCTAGACATTTCAAAATTGCATCAAATTGAACTACTGAAGATGGAACTCATAATCCACCTCCATCTCCCAAATTCTTTCTCTCAAATTTAAGAGTACAAACATATACCCATTACTATCAAGCAGCATCATGAGACTCCTGATTTATTGACTGGCACTTTAAAATACTAAAAGTGCTTATAAATGCAACAAAGAAATATAAGGGTCAGTGTTTATTACTTATTACTATTTGCTATACTAACAGCACAAACACATTTATATCATTAGTAAAATGTCCCTCAAAGACAAAATTTGATAATTTTATCTGTTGAATATCCTAAATTATCACCTAACCAAAAACAAAAAAAGCATTTTATATCATCCATACTATCAAAGTCATTAATTAAACTTGAACATCTAACTAAATAAGGTGCTGAAAGGAGCCACTGGCAAAAGGTAAAACAATAAACCAACCCACATTCTCAAGAAGAAATTTTAGATAACTGATTAATGATATCAAAAAAAGAAGAAAACTACGCTATACAAAGTTCATTATGTATAATATCGCATATGAGATATTAAGGGGGGGAAAGAACCACACTTCCTGAGTAATTTGTCTGTAGAAAACATACTTATTGCGATGGTGGTAGCAGCCTGGAACAAATATTACTACTTCTTCCCTCCCCAAATATTTAATCAGTAAATGTAGAAAGTCAGTATTTCATAATATAAAAGATGTTTGCTTTTTTTTTTTTTTGAAAAATGAAAAGGCAATAATACCAGAGCCACAGTGCTATGAAAAAGTCAGAAAACAAACTATAATCTTACTGTAAATATTACAGGATAGCCCTATTTGATAACTTTTTAAGAAAAACAACACTAACCTGTAAGAAGCCAAAGGTTCACGGAATTCCACACGATTATTTTTCTTTATATTACTTTCCAGGGTGGTAACTCTGAGAGGACTACGAGATTTCTCTTTCCGTGATTTAGAAGATTTGGAGGTTGGAACATTAAGCCAAGAATCATCCAGGTATCTACCATCTGGAGAGGAAAAAAAATCTGTGAGAACGTATGATATAAAATACTACTGTCTCTGAATCTGGCAAGGATCTAAGAAAATAACTTAGGTATCATTTATTTCTGAGATCTCTAGTTGGATATTATATAAGTAGATGGAAAAAACTCAGGCTATTTAAATTATTACAGTAACTCAAATCTATAGAGAAAGATTACATTCTGTGCAAACAATGCAAAATAAAATTCAACATATAAAATTTCTTTTTGTCAAAGGCTCTCATTCACTTAAAAAAGGAAATATCAGATAAAACCTAAAAGATTCACAGATTTTTTTTTAAAAAATCACAATTTCAGTGGAAAGTACTAACCTGCACGTTTTAGCCCACTGATTAGGAAACCAAGGAATTAAATACATGAAAAATAAACAAAAAAAAAATTGGCATTGTGTGAATTTATGATAGTATCTATAAGACAGATATTCCATTTATAATTTTAAACTCCAACAAAAGATATAAATCATATTAAGCCAACTAAATTTCAAAATGACATAAAGATCTGTGAATTTCTTTTTAAAAAAAGACATATAACCCCAAAGGCTCAAAATCAAATTCTCACCAGTAAGAACAAATGAAAGTTCACTGTCAAAGGTGATGCAGTGGTGCTTAAGTCCCTAATTAATCGATGAGGAAAAAAGCACCTATAGTCACTAAATTTGAGGCTGCTTCATACCTATTTAATACCAAAGGAAAAATGAAGAGATATAGTCTCTGACAAGGGAGCAAGCAAATACATGGGACTATAAGAAGAAATTAAACTGAATCAAAACCAACAGAAAAATTTTATATTAAATATATCCAGTAACTTCATACATACCTTTTCTACTTATTTTTCGGGTAGCACTTGCAGAAGATTTCTTGGTATCCATGACAGAATCAAACATAGCTGTACTTGTAGGGGTTACTTCTAATTTGTTTTCAATGTGTCTCAGCTAAAGTGAAATACCATTACAACAAATAGGTTCATTCTGTAAATAGCCAACTACTATCAAATTACAGTTATTTAAAGCTATATTGCCCAATACCTTTCTCCAAAGTAGGAAAAAAAAACTCAGGAATATTTTACTTTAATGAACAAAAATATAGTGTTTTCATTATTTACTACTTCAGCTATACTAACAATTGGCACAATGCTGTCCAAATTTAGACAAGAAAACCAAAAAGATTCTGAGGTATATCAAAGACTTTCTATTTGTCTTGACCTATTTTTTAATTGTTTTTTTATTAAAGCAGTAAAAATTTTCTGACATTATGTGCTGCATATCATTATGCATAGATCTTGTACATGTTACATGCAAAAATTAGGAAAGAATAATTCAGCCATACTAAAACTTAAGAGTACTATTCAAACAGCAACAACTTTTTATAGTCTTTTGTCTGTAAAATAAGTTTCACAATAAGGATAAAAATAACAAGATAGAATTTGGGTTTCCATACAATTTACAATATAAGTCAATTTTTGGTATAACCACCAATGTTCTCAATGATTTTAAAAAGCATTTCCCCCTAAATAGTAATCATTTGTAGTAATCAAAATGGAAAATGTATTTAGATCTATTAAACAAGAAAAGTTATTAAAAAAACACACAAAATAATAAAAATTCCAGTAGGGGAACCAAGATGGCGGCAAAGTTAAACAACTAAACTGCCACCTCGCACAACAATTTCAAAAATACAACTAAAAAACAAAACGTCTACCACCCAGAACCACAGGAAAGCGGGCTGAGTGGTAGATTTACAACTATGAAGAGAAGGGAGCGCAAACTCTGGATAGCTGAGGTATGGAGGCGCGCGCGA
Source organism: Ia io (assembly GCA_025583905.1). NCBI lineage: Eukaryota > Metazoa > Chordata > Mammalia > Chiroptera > Vespertilionidae > Ia > Ia io. The sequence goes on from JAJQQW010000022.1 coordinate 20,999,988, forward strand.
AGCGGGCTGGCAGCGGGCGACTGAGTGTGCGGCTCTTCTTCAAACCGAAGGGAGACAAACTCTCGATCACTCTAAACTCCAGTTTCTGGGGACACGCGGGGGACCCAGACGCCTATGGGGAGAAGCTGGACTCTCGGCCATCGGTTGGAGAGTGAGAGTGACTTTTCTGCAGAGGTGCGCCCAGCAATCAGGGTTTGCTGCGCTGGAGCGCGGGTCACGGGGACTTGGAAACGCGGAAAGGCAGAGACGGCTGAAGGCAGCCATGGCCGTTGGCCACGCCCCAGCCTAGTCACGCCCTGAGACCCCGCCCCGCACACTCTACAAACCTGCCCAGGCTCCACACAGCGGCCTTTACATATAAGTGGCCTGTTCTGTGGCAGCTCAACCAAATTAACTGCAGCTCCAGTCAGACTGCTCCAAAACCGCCCAAGCAAAGAGGAGAAAACTGTAGCTCTTGCTGTAGCTCCTGCTGGGAGGCCTCAGACCTGCACCCCATTGGAGATCCAGACACTAGGGTATCTAGTGGTCGGTGTGGATGACACCAGATTTCAACCACTCTCATAAGGGACACATTCAAGAGGCAGACTCAGTGAGCACCACAGCCCTACTGTGTCTCCAGCACAGCAATTCTTCCGTTATAGACACAGCAGGTCCTCACAGCCAATTGGACCGGAGGTCAATTCCTCCCAGTGTACCAACAGCAATCAAGGCTTTTAACTACACCAAGATTTTCCACTCAGCCCACAAAGGGGTGTACCAAGAGCAACCACCTAGAGTGATTGGGGAAGCTGAGCTACCGGCCCCTATAGGTCACTGACCACACAAAGCCACTTCATCAACACAGGGGGCAGCCAAAATGCGGAGACACCGAAGTATGTCACGAGTAGGAGAGATAGAGGAAAGCAAACTAATGGACGACACAGTGTTCAGAACCACATTTATAAGGTTACTCAAGAATCTTCTAAAAACCGCTGAGAAACTTGAAGAGACCTTCAAGGATCTTAATGAGAATACCAAAAAAATGGAAAAGGACCAGTCAGAAATTATGCATACACTGTCTGAAATAAAGAATATACAGACACTCAACTGTACACCACCATACCCGAAGAGTCAAACCAAAGATCTGGAATATGAGGAAGAAAAAAACACCCAACCAGAGAGGCGGAAAGAAAGAAGAATCCAAAAGTGTGAGGATAGCGTAAGGAGCCTCTGGGATGGCTTTAAGCGTACCAACATCCGAATTTTTGGGGTGCCAGCAGAAGAGAGAGAGCAAGATACTGAAAACCTATTTGAAGAAATAATGACAGAAAACTTCCCCCATCTGGTGAAAGAAATAGACCTACAAGTTCAGGAAGCGCACAAAACCCCAAACAAGAGGAATCCAAAGAGGACCATACCAAGACACATCATAATTAAAATGCCAAGGGCAAAAGTCAAAGAGAGAATCTTAAAAGCAGCAAGAGAAAAACAGTTAGTTACCTACAAGGGAGCACCCATAAGACTGTCAGCTGATTTCTCAACAGAAACTATGCAGGCCAGATGGGAGTGGCAAGAAATATTCAAAGTGATGAATAGCAAGAACCTACAACCAAGACTACTCTACCCAGCAAAATTATCATCCAGAATTGAAGGGCAGATAAAGAGCTTCACAGATAAGAAAAAGCTAAAGGAGTTCATCACCACCAAACCAGTATTATATGAAATGCTGAAAGGTATTCTTTAAAAAGAGGAAAAAAGTAAAGATAAAAATTATGAACAACAAATACATATCTATCAACAAGTGATCCTAAAAATCAAGTGAATTAAAAATCTGAGGAACAGAATAAACTGGTGAACATAATAGAATCAGAGGCATAGAATGGGAGTGGACTGATAATTCTCAGGGGGAAAGGGGTGTCTGTGTGGGGGGTACAGGAAGAGACTGGACAAAAATCATACACCTATGGATAAGGACAACGGGGGGGAAGTAAGGGAAGAAGGGGGGTGGGAACCGGGTGGTGGGGAGATATGGGGGGGGGGGGAAAGGAGAAACAATTGTAATAATCTGAACAATAAAGATTTATTTAATAAATAAATAAATAAATAAAAATTCCACCACAGAGAGACAAAAAAAACTTTGTATAAAATTCTGACTTGTCTTCTTCTGAATCTTTGCAGTGCAATGTACTCACAAAAGTGAAATAATCCTATAATAGTTCTGTATCAGGCTTCCCCTCTTCCATTTATGAGCCCCTTATCACCCTTAAAAATTCTTTTTAAAAATCCAATCATTTTGAAAAAACAACAGTTCAGTTCTAAATTAGTTTAGCACTAAATTAAATTGGAGGACAGAAACTATCCCTGCATTATAGATGTTTAATGCTCATGTAGAAGAGAGAAAATATAGCTCTGGCCAGGTGACTCAGTTGGCTGGAGCATCTTTCTATACACCAAAAGGTTGCGGATTTGCTTCCCAGTCAAGGCACATATCTAAGTCGTGGGTTCAATCCCTGGTCAGGGCATGTACAGGAGGCAAGCAATTGATGTTTCTCTCTCTGACCCTACCTCTCTCCCTAAAATCAATTTAAAAAACATATCCTCAGGTGAATTGCTATTAATGAGGTCAGAATTTGACCCTGCACCCTGGTGGGTTTGCTCAGTGGTTACAGCACCAGCCTGCCTGCATACCTCAGTTTCAGGTTCCCCTGCCCCTGTAGGAGGGAGTAAGGGAAGCAACCAATTGATGTGTCTGCCTTACATCAATGTTTCTCTCTATCTCTCTCCCCATCCTCCCTCCCTTCCACTCTCTCTAGAAATCAATGGAAAAAACATCCTCGGGTAAGGATTAAAGAGAAAAATTTGACCCTGCATTATAACCAAATGTAGGTTACAGTACATTTTCCAGATTGGTTTTCAAACCAGTTCAAAAGATTAGGAGACAGAAAATAACGTCCTATATAATAAAAGACTAGTATGCAAATCGACCGAACGGCATAACAATTGGTCGGTGGGGGGTGGGGCCAGCGAGCGGGCGGCGCCAGGCCAGCTAAGGCGGGTGCCAGCGGGCAGATGGAGGGGACAGTGATTGGGGGCGGCGGCGGAGGGGCGATGGGGGGCAGGGCCAGCCGCTTGCCGGCTGGCGCCCTCCCGATTGGCCTGTCGGTCGCCTCCTGCAGAGGGAGGCCAGACTGCGAGAAGGCGCAGGCCGGGCTAAGGGAACCCCCCTGAGTGCACAAATTTTCGTGCATCGGGCCTCTAGTATTCAAATAATAAAGAAGTAGGTGATTCAAATTCAGATAGAACACAAAAGAAAACAAAAAGGACATATTAGAAGATTTATGTGCCCAGAGAGCAAATGAAAAAGGAAGGAGTCTCCCTTCAAAGGGACTATGCATCACATGCCATACGTATTTGTTTTACTAAACTCCTGACAAAACTGGACAGACACAAATGAGAATAGGTTGCTCACAGTCATTTTTTAGTAATGCTGAAAGAAAACCTTCTATTACTGCCACAAAAAAAGAAGAGATAATTCACAGTCCATTCAAGAAGTAGTTGTTCCTTTCATTTCCTGACTGAGCCCTTTACATAGACTTAGCTCCACCTTCCCAAATCCATTCTGTTTTAAATCTTCATTTCAACACACCAAATGAACAAATTTAATAAACAAGAATAGCAGAAATTATTTTAATATTATATATGTCATAGTGTTAATGTTCCAGATACCTAAAGTGCCTTGATTATTCCTTTATTATTTAATAGCTGTCATTAATGTTCATTTTGTAATATATGATATGTAATTTCTTACCAAAATGTCAACCTTATGTTACCAAAAGCACTATAGAAAAAATTTTAATTTATTCAATCACAACAAGTAATCGATTTTAAAACAGAAAGAAATAAATGGAAACTATAACTACTTACAGCAGCCTTGGTCTGAGAAAGTGCATCCCACGATGTGGTTATATCTGCTGGGGAACATTGATATTTACTGAATCAAAAGCTCTGAAGTAGACCTTGGAATCTGCATTTTAATAAGCTCCCAAATACATTCAAAAGTTTGAAACCCACTTTATTAGGCAGAATTATTCTCCAACAAGTGCTGTACTATATTGAGCCAAAACATGGTTCTTCTCCCATCCAATAACGTTGAGCTTCCTAATACAGTATACAGTTGAGTTGTATTAGACATTGGTCCTATTAGTCCTTAGGACAGCTGGACTAACCCCCACCCACACTCCCATTTCACATCTCCAACAACTTACCCCAATGAGCTGAACAAATACAAAATTTTGCATTGTATGGTAAGTCATATTATGTATAAAGATTAGAAAACTACACCTAAAATCTTTCATATAACAGCCCTTCATATAGTATAGGCCATATATTTCCCCTTAGTCATCCTTCTCTAGGATATTTTCATTTCCTCCAAACGCTCCTTATGTGACATGATTTCCATATCCCTCAGAAACCCAATAATCTTCCTCCAGATGTACTCCAGTTTGTCCATATCCCTCAAAATATATCCCACTCTAAAATACAGTTACGCCCAAAAGCATCATTTTAAAGAGTTCAATGAGACTATTATTTTTACCTGTGCACTATAGGTGTATATTAAGAGCTATGTCATATTACTTAAGTCAGAATTTCTAAGAAATTGTATAAAACTAGTTTTACATATACTGATTCTTTTTCAAAAAAGATTTTTTTCCTTTACCATAGGATGCCTTAGAAGGTGAGTTACCTTGTATCTTTAAAACAAGATTAAAATTTTAAAATAGAAAAGTATTATTTTTTAAACTGTATTAAGCATACGTAAAAAATTTTTAATTATTCCCTTTTATAAGTCAAAGCATGTGTATAATTTTCATTTACTGATTAGTTCAGAATTTTATACATATGACCTAAACAAGGGATTAATAAATTCAGTTTAAAAAACACACAAATCATACCTTGAACAGTATCCTTGCTTTGGGAGTTCCTTGGATTTGGTAAAGGCACCTCTTTTGATTTGCTGCTCCTCATCCTGCCAATTTACCTGCAATAATATCATTAGTATTCATTGAGCATCAATATAACAATGTTAGTAAAGAAAATGCCCTTACTTATCTTGTCTTTCATTAAAGTCAGGAAAGGATTTTGTCCTCTCTAAAAGTTATCTTTATACCCTCACTAGAGGCCCAGTGCATGATTGAATCATGCATGTGTAGGGTCCCCTACATGCTTTCGCTTTTCGCGATGGAGCTGGGTGCCTGTCCACTGGTGCACCAGGCCTTTCAGAAGCCTCCGGCTCAGCGGGACTCCCGCCCCCTGCGCCTCTCAACAGCTGCTGAGGGGGGCTGCCGCGGACACCTGGCTACCCTGCCGTTGAGAGGCGCAGCTGGATGTCCGCGGCAGGCGCCCTCAGCGGCCGCGGATCTGGCCGTTGAGAGGCACAGGGGGCGGGACCGCCCCCTGTGCCTCTCAACAGCAGGGTAGCCCACCTCAGTGGCAGCGGATCCATGCCTCTCAATGGCCAGATAGGCCACCCCGAGTCCCGCCCCCCAGCCTCCCGCCGCCCAATCGTGGGCGTAGCGGAGTGATGGTAATTTACATGTTACTCTATTATTAAATAGGATAAGAATTCCTGAAGTTCTATCTAAACAGGTCTGTTCTGCCAAAACCGGTTTGGCTCAGTGGATAGAGCGTCGGCCTTCAGACTGAAAGGTCCCAGGTTCGATTCCGGTCAAGGGCATGTACCTTGGTTGCGGGCACATCCCTAGTAGGGGGTGTGCAGGAGGCAGCTGAACGATGTCTCTCTCTCATCGATGTTTCTGACTATCCCTCTCCCTTCCTCTCTGTAAAAAATCAATAAAAAATTTTTTTTTAAATAAATAAATAAATAAACAAATAGGTCTGTTCTTCATTTTATATATATACTAGTGTCCCGATGCACAAATGAAGATTCGTGCAAGAATGGGCCTTCATTCCCCTAGCTGCTGGCTCTGCCTTCGCTCTGGCCGGAGCAGCCTTTCCACTCTGGCCCGGAGCCACCTTTCTGCCTTCCCACTCTGCCCAGAGGCCCAGAGCAGCTGGGGTGGTGCAGAACGCCGGCGTCGTCGCAAGCATCTGCCCCGTACCCAGCCACTTGGCTCCTGCATATGCAAATTAACCCACCATCTTTGTTGGGTTAGTTTGCATACTCACTCCTGATTGGCTGATGGGCATCACGAAGGTACGGTCAATTAGCATGTTACTCTTTTATTAGGTAGGCCCTACCTAATAAAAGAGTAATATGCAAATCGACCCTAACTCTGCTACACCCACAAGCCACACCCACAAGCCACACCCACCAGCCAATCAGGAGCAGATATGCAAATAAACCCAACCAAGATGGCTACAGCTACAGAGAGCAAGGTTTCCCAGGCAACAGAGGAAGCCAAGCATTCCGCCTGCACTCAAGCTACAAAGTTTCAATTATAGAAGGTAAACAAATCCAAACAGAAATGGTGGCAGCCACGGAGCTGGAGAGAGCAGGCCAGGGTTGCCCCCAGCAACGGAGGAAGCCAAGCTTTCCACCTGCCCTGGCTGGCCTAGGCCTCCACTCCAGGCTACAAAGCTTCAATTATAGAAGGTGAATTAACCCCAACAGAAATGGCTGCTGGCCACGGAGCGAGCAGGAGGCTTGGCTCCGCTCCAGGCTACAAAGTTTCAACTGTAGAAGGTAAACAAATTCCAGACACCAGGGCCTCTGCTTGGGTCGCCAGGGGGCATGGCAAGCCTGCAAACCACCACAGGCCCCTTGCTCAGGCCGCCCCATGCCCCAAGGGAACCCCCATCCTGATCCGGGACGCCCTTCAGGGCAAACCAGCTGGCCCCCACCCCAGCACCAGGCCTCTATCCTATCTAATAAAAGAGTAATATGCAGATTGACCATCACTCCAACACACAATATAGCTGTCCCCATGTGGTCAAAGGTCCTGCCCCCATGTGGACACAAGATGGCCACCACAAGATGGCCAGCAGGGGAGGGCAGTTGGGAGGCACCAGGCCTGTAAGGGAGGGCAGTTGAGAGGGACCAGGCCTGCAAAAGAGGGCAGTTGGAGGCGATCAACCCTGCAGGTGAGGGCAGTTAGGGGTGATCAGGCCGGCAGAGGAGGGAAGTTGGGGGCAAACAGGCTGGCAGGGGAGCAGTTAGGCATCAATCAGGCTGGCAGCAGAGTGGTTAGTGGGTGATCAGGCTGGCAGGCAGAAGCAGTTAGGGGCAATCAGGAAGGCAGGCAGGCGAGCAGTTGGGAGCCAGCAGTCCTGGATTGTGAGAGGGATGTCCGACTGCCTGTTTAGGCCCGATCCTGGGCCTAAACAGGCAGTCAGACATCCCTCGAGGGGTCCCAGATTGGAGAGGGTACAGGTTGGGCTGAGGGACACCCCATCCCCTCTGTGCATGAATTTCGTGCACCGGGCCTCTACCCACACACACACACACACACACACACACACACACACACTAATAAAAGGGTAATATGCTAATTAGACTGGGTTGACCGGACATCTTCCGGTCGTCCTTCTGGACAAAGCCACAGTGGTGGGGGCCAAGGCAGAGGCAGTTAGGGGTGATCAGGCCAGCAGGGGAAAGCAGTTAGGGGTGATCAGGCTGGCAGGGGAGGGCAGTTAGGGGCAATCAGGCAGGCAGGTGAGCGGTTAGGAGCCAGCAATCCTGGATTGCGAGAGGGAGGTCCGACTGCCGGTTTAGGCCCGACCCCACAGGGGTCCCAGACTGGAGAGGGTGCAGGCCGGGCTAAGGGGACCCCCACCCCATGCACAAATTTCATGCACCAGGCCTCTAGTGTGTGTGTGTGTGTGTGTGTGTGTGTGTGTGTGTGTGTGTGTGTGTGTGTGTGTGTGTATATGTAATGTATAAAATTTTTTTTAAAAGATCACTGTGGAAAAGCACAATGAAAAAATTCTCTTCATAGAAAAAAGTGAATCTAATGTGTCAAAACTCTATCTTTAAAGTATAAACTTTAATTTGCAAAATGCCTTTTCTAACCACTTTAAAGTGTTTACCAAATCAAAAAGATTTAGTTGAACATCGTCTCATGCACCAAGAGGTCACTGGTTCAATTTCTGAGGTTTCCAGCTTGATCCCCAGGAGGGGGTGTGCAGGAGAAAGCTGATCAATGTTTCTATCCCTCTCTCCCTCTCCCTTCCGCTCTCTCAAAAATAAAAAAATAAAATAAAAAGCATATTTTTTAAAAAAGAATTGAAAGGTAAACAATACTATCTTTAAAATATTTCTCTGTCCCAGCCTGTGTGGCTCAGTAATTGAGCATCAACCTATAAACCAGAAGGTCCTAGTTCAATTCCAGGTCAGGGCACATGCCCGGATTGAGGGCTGGATCCTCAGTAGAGGGCATGCAAAAGGCAGCTGATCGATGATTTTCTCTCATCATTGATGTCTCTATCTCTCTCCCTTTCTCTATGAAATCAATAAAAATATATTAAAAATATTTGTTATGGCATATAAAATATGCCTCCATACAGCTGCTGAAAAAAATTTTATATTTCCCTAATTTCTCTTTCTCTCTCTCTCTCTCTCTCTCTCTCTCTCTCTCTCTCTCTCTCTCTCTCTCCTCCCTTTGCCTCTAATTTAGAGCATCATCTTTAGCCTAAATTATGGTAAAAAGCTTCCTAAATTATTCTTCTCCTAATCTCTTCTTCATACTCAACCAAAGTTATCTTTCTAAAACAGAACCTAGCAAATCTGCTTTTATAACTCTTAAATGACTATCACCTATGGGACAAAGTTCCAAATTCTTAGCATGATGGAACTTGGAGGCCTTCACAACCTTAATTCACAATCTTAGGCCTTGCTATCTTCCTTGTATACCAATTGTTCCTATCAAATCACCATACCTAGACAGCATTCTCTGAGCACCCAGAAATTTGCATTATCTCCATTATCTTCTTTTTCTAAATTTTCTCTGGCAGTAATACCCTTCAAAGCCAAACTAATGTCATCTCCTATAAGCCTTTCCCAGATTCCCTGAGCAGAATTACTACTTCCCTGGTTTCCAATAGCACTCTGTGCACTTTTTATATCCCTTATCATTACACACACACACACACACACACACACACACACACACACACACACATATCATTCATTCATTCAATGGACATTAGTTGAATTTACTTAACCTTCACAATCTAATGGAAGGGACACATAAACAAATAGTTAATATACAGTGTGATGATTATATCATAAAGTTACAAATGGGACAATGATATATATTGTCCCCACAAGGCTGTCCTTAAGGACTCTATCTTCTGGTTCATCTTCATATCAATAGTCCCTCAATGAACAGATAAACAAATGGCAATGTTAGAAGCTATTAGGATCTCAATTTACACAGAAAAGAATAAAGAATCAAAGGCAGGGTTGGAGGTGAAAGGATGAATAGAAATGGGAGAGGGGTAAATCAATAAAAATGACAACAACAAAAAAATGACCAAAGAAACAGAAGAGGTGGTTAAAAAGCCATGCTGGAAAATTACTCATAAAAAAGGAAGAGAACACACATACACTACTAGGTCCATAATGCAGGAAAACAAAAGAAATGGAAAACAGAGAAATGGAATTCATATACTAATTTGCAAGTAGCCTGTAAAAATTTATGGTAAAATTACTAGGCGCACACACACACACACACACACACACAGCATAATTACTCTTGTTGATGATAAAAGAAAAGAAGAGGGCTACAGGTGGCCATATAATAAGCTAAATTGTATGATGCCATGGAAACAATGGGAGTCATATGATAAAAAGCACATCATCGATATGAAATGAATCAGAAGACTGCAGCAAATGATAAAGCCCTTGCTCTGCCTATACCCAAGTACAAACCTTATTATGAGGCCCAAAAAAATAGTACAAGAACTATGTATAAACTGTATTGGAGGTTCATTTATTTACTCTCTGGACATGAACAAGGTAATGAGCAGTTAAACTGGAGCAATAAAACACTGCCATCTAGATTCATTGATCAGCACAAACTACTCAGAAAGGGAGAAGATATTTCTCCCAGCTACTCACCCAGAGCAAAAATTAACTACCAGCCCAGCCAATGTGGCTCAGTGGTTGAGCATCGACCTATGAACCAAGAGATCATCGGTTTGATTCCCAATCAGGGCACATGCCTAGGTTGCAGGCTTGATCCCCAGTAGGGGGCATACAGGAGGCAGCCAATCGATGATTCTCATCATTGATGTTTCTATCTCTCTCTCCCTCTCTGAAACTAATAAAAATATTTATTAAAAAAATAATTAACTACCATACCCATAGCTTCAATCTCACACACACAAAAAAAAATCTTAGTGTTTCTTAAGAGTGGAATGGTGTGGGCCCCAGCTAAAGAGATTCTTTGCAGGAATTATTAGAGAGATAATACTACCTACCAGGCTACAACCTGCAAACACATCTACCTTGTTAAGAATTCTGTGTCGCCCTAGCCGGTTTGGCTCAGTGGATAGAGAATCAGCTTGCAGACCAAAGGGCTGGCCAGGTTCGATTCCGGTCAAGGGCACATGCCTGGGTTGTGGGCTCGGTCCAACGTGCAGGAGGCAACCAATCAATGATTCCCTCTCATCACTGATGCTTCTATCTCTCTCTTCCTCTCCCCTCCTCTCTGAATCAATAGAAATATATTTTTTTTAAAAAAGAATTCCATGTTGTTTGGCCAGTGTGGCTCAGTGGTTGAGTGTAGACTAATGAACCAGGGGGTCACAGTTTGATCCCAGGTCAGGGCACCATGCCTGGGTTGCAGGCTCGATCCCCTGTAGGAGCCATGCAGGAGGCAGCTGACAAATGATTCTCATCATTGATGCTTCTATCTCTCTCTCCCTCTCCCTTCCTCTCTGAAATCAATAAAAATATATTAAAAAAAAAAAAAGAATTCTGTGTTTGTTAGCAATCAAGTTCCCGGATTCTGGAAGTGTGGTGATGTTGCTGAGTGCCCATCCCCAACAGACCTAAATTCAGCCTGACCTATACTGAAACCCAGTAGCTAAGATGCAAGGTGCACACTAGCCAATGGACAGTAAGCAGCCAGAATCCGAACATGGAAATTGAAATAACTGAAAACAGAAATGTAGGCACATTGTCCTATATCATATCTGATTAATTCAATCAGGAAAATTAATGTATTCCTTCTCCTAAAATCCATACCATACCATTCCTTCTAAAATCCTATAGGTAAAAATGAACTATAAGGAGGAGGTAGGGCTCCTAACACATTTTCCCGCCCTCTATTATCATCTCTGGCTCTTTTACTCTCTAGTACAGTCTCACTTAAGAAAATTTGCTTAAAATTAAAGAAACATTTATATTTATTACCTAAAAAATATATTTGGCATAGTCTCTTCAAACATCAGTAGTGTAATTTTCTTTTTCCCATTCATGTCTTATTTTCTTTTACAATTATTTTCTCTCTTAATTTTGTTTTCCATATTAATCTCTTATCTGATTCCCTCTCCTCCCTTTCTCATCTTTAATTACTATTTTTATATCTAATATTCATATCTATACATGTTTATGATTAACTTTTCTGAATCTAAAAAGGTACAATCTCTATAAATAAAACAATAAAATTTCTCTCAAAACTCAAAAAGACGTTTACCACACACTGAATGAAATATTCAATATATACATACTCACACATCTATAAAAATACATACATCTGAATATACATTTATTCAAACATAGTATATAATACTTGGCTTATTTTTTTAATCTGGGTACATGTGAATTGGTATTAAGGTTAATGCACAAAATATGTCTTTGATAAGTTAGTATATTGTCAAAATGCATCTTTATTCATAAAGTCATCGTATCTGCTAATTGTTTAATATATGTCAAACAGGACCACAGAGGAAATATCCTTTGTATTTAAATATCTTTTAAATAACAATACTTTAAAATCATGCCCCCCCAATTCAACCTCTGTAGCTAGTTTAAGAAAACTCTCCCAAATAACCTATATATGTATTCCCAATCATTCCCACTGCAAGTGAGCTTCAGAGCAGCCACACTGCCTTCCTCCAAGCAGCTGCAGAGTTCTTGTCTCCTAAGCCTGCTTTCTCAAGCAGCTCTAGAAAAATCACCTGGATAACATGTTAACAATCGAGGCTCCACCCACAGTGATTCTGAATCAGTGAGTCTCACTCAGAAGAGGAAAAAAAAACCACAAAAAACAAAAAACCTGTATTTTTTAAATTTTATTTTTTTAATATATTTTTATTGATTATAGGTCGGAAGGAAGAGGGAGAGATAGAAACATCAATGATGATAATCATTGATTGGCTGCCTCCTGCACACCCCCTACTGGAGATCGAGACAGCAACCCAGACATGTGCCTTTCACCAGAATCCAACCTGGGACCCTTCAGTCCGCAGGCTGACGCTCTATCCACTGAGCCAAACCAGCTAGGGAAAAAAACAACAACAACCCTGTATTTTTTTAAAAATAATTCTTTATTGTTGAAGCATTATATGTGTCCCCTTTTTCCCCTATTGGCCCCCCCCCCAGCCCCACACCCCTGCCCCAGGCCCTTATTGCCCCATTGTCTATGTCCATGGGCCATGCATATATGCATACAACCTCCGACCCACCCACCCTCGCCCACCTTCCCTCCCAGATTCCCCACTCTGTTCCATGCTTCCATGTCTCTGGATCCACTCTGTTCATCAGTTTATTTTGTTAATTAAATTCCACTCATGTGATACTTGTCTTTCTCTGACTGACTTAGCTTCACTTAGCATGATACTCTCCAGGTCCCTCCATGCTATCTCAAATGGTAAGAGATTCTTCTTTTTTACTGCTGCATAGTATTCCATGGTATAAATGTTCCACAGCTTTTTTATCCACTTATCTACTGATAAACCCTGTATTTTTAAAGGTCCACAAAGATCCCAAAATACAGAACTACAGCCTGAGATTATTTTCAATTCTACTTCTCAAAGTCTGAAGCCTCCAAAAACACTGTTGATTCCATAAAGAGTAGCATCGGTAGAGAGAACTAATCCTATTCCCCAATCACATGAGAACAACTCTCTTCTGAAGCTCCAGAAACTTGACAGCAACAATCCCTTTAAACCAGAAGTAAAAGTTACAGACCTTTAACATTACAAGGGGTCCATGGGGCAGGCAGTTAATAATCATAGCTATCATTTTCTGTGTTCTTTCTCTGTGGGCCAAGCACTGTATAGTTTCCCATATTGTTTTTTCCTAATCTCTTTACAACCCATGAGGCAACTATCCATATGTCCATTTTACTGATGAAGAATCAGTATCAGACAGACCAAAGAACTAGTCTAAGGTCATTCAGCTAATATGTGACAGAACAGGAAATTAAATCTCTCTCTCTCAAACCTCTGGAAGCCTCTAAGGGTCATTTACATAATGCTTCTCATAATATTTAAACTCAGCCACCATCTATAACACAACCCCCTATCCTCTCTTGTAATTTCATCATAAGGCACCCTGCTTTCCCAACTACATTCTATACTCTTTAGAACCTCTGTACCATTAACTTCAATGCACTTTTAACTTCTTTTAGAGAATGCTCACCTAACCAACATGCCTCAACTGTTATCAAATTCACCCGAAAAAACAGGGCTTCCTAACATATGTCTTCAGATGAAGCTTTTTATTTTTGCTTCCCTCCTAAACAGAACAGGTGAGATGTTTTAGCAAACTCCTTGGTCCCCCAGTGCAGCATCAGACTGTATTCTTCTACACTCTTGAAAAACCTTTTCCTCAATCTGACCCATGCCACCCATTCATTTAACAAATATTTGCTGAGTGCCAAGTATGTAGTAGAATGAATAGTGCCTAGCAGAGGGGATATAGCTGTTAAAAGAACAAACATGGGCCCACATTCAAGCAGTCTAAAAGCTTGCTTGAAAGGTGGATATTCAACAAATATTACAGACTGCAGGAGAAAGATGGCGACCGGCAAGAAGGTAGGGAGAGAGAGAGTGTGAGTGAGGAACCCATAGAGGAGAGTGTAGACGTGTAGACATGTGTGGTGTGTGTGTGGGTATGAGCTAGGGTCAGATAGATTCTGCAGGGCTTCCAAGGGGCTGCCTAACCGGGCAGTCCTAGACGGCGGAGCCCCGCGCACAAAGCGGACACATCTCGGCGGCTGGTGAGGACGCGGAGACCACGCCATCTTGAGAAACACAGCTGCCTGAGACTCGGATCCTGGCTTCTGACACAAACCAGGACCCTGCAGCCACTGGGGACAGAGAACTGCTATCGCAGCTGCAGTGGAAGAAGAAACAACAAGAATCCAGACTTCCCAGCAGATTCCCGTGAGTCAAAGAGCCTATCCCCCTCCCCGCAGGCGCACTCGGATAGCGCCATAGTAACTAATAGACACGCCCCTCACTCAAGCTGCAGAGCTTTGCGCAAGGGACGCGCGCTCCGCCTTAGGGAATTTGGCGCACAGGACAGAAGCAGCTCACCTTCGGGGAAATCTGTCAGTGCGCACAGAGGGCTCCCCTTTGGGGAATTGGGGGGAATTTGGCTTGCGGGTCACAGCTCCCCTTCGGGGAATCTTAGAGCGTGCACAAAGGGGCTTCCCTTTGGGGAATTTGGCGCGCAGGACGGACTCCGCCCCTCTTCGGGGATTCTGGGAGAACGCACGCACAAAGGCAGCTCACCTTCAGGGATTTAAGAGTGTGCGCCCTAGCCGGTTTGGCTCAGTAGTGAGAGCACACACAGGACGCAGCTCCACTTCAGGGAATTTGGCACGCCGGACACAGCTGCCTGGGATCCCTGACTCACAGCGCATTCACACTAAGAGCCAACGACCCCAATTGTTGGTGCATGCACACACAGGGACCCTGATTCTCAACGAGAAACTGCACAAGGCAACAGAGACTCTGACACTCGATTCTTGGTGCAGATACAGGGAAACTCTGACTCCTGGCATATGCTAAGGATCTCATTTTCGGCACATACCAACAGTGTGGTGCTGACAGGGCCCCTGATTCTAAGTGTGCACACGAGACCACACGGAACACTGGGGACACTGACCCTGGGCAAGTCTGGTTCCCACCAACCAAACAGCCATACGCCCTAGTGTCAGAGCACTTCAGTGAAACTCGGGTGGAGCGAAGTCCCCACAGCACACGGCCGAGGTTCACACAAACGGAAGCTTGAGCTTTCTGGTGATAGCCAGAATGGGGAAACGAAATAACTCACAGAGGAAAGAAAATGTGGAGTCGCCAAGAAAGGAAATTAGTGAAACTGAAGCTTGCAACATGACCGAAAAGGAGTTCAGAGCAATGGTCGTGGAATTTATACATCGGATGGATGAGAAAATCAACAACTTATGCAAGAATCAGGAAGAAATGAAAAGTGATATAGCTACAATCAAAAAAACACCATGGAAAGTTTCAACAGTAGACTACAAGAAGCAGAGGACCGAATTAGTGAGTTAGAAGATCAGGTACAGAAACAAGCTCAATCTGAACAGCAATTGGAGAAAAAAAATTAAAAAGCAGGAGGAAAGCCTAAGGGAGCTTCGGGACAACATGAAGCGAAGTAACATGCGTATAATAGGGCTGCCAGAAGGACAAGAAGAGCAGCAGGGATTAGAAAATCTATTTGAAGAAATAATGACAGAAAACTTCCCGGATATGGGAAAGATAAAAGTCACGCAAGTACAGAGAGTCCCAAGCAGGATCAACCCCAAAAGACCCACACCAAGACATGTCATAATCTCAATGGCAAATATAAATGATAAAGAGAGAATCTTAAAGGCAGCAAGAGAGAGACAGAGAGTTACCTACAAAGGAACACCCATCAGATTGTCAAATGATTACTCAACGGAAAACACAACAAGCTAGAAGTGAATGGAAGGAGGTATACAAAGTGTTGCAAAGCAAAGGACTGAATCCAAGAATACTATATCCAGCAAGACTATCAATCAAAATTGAAGGGGAAATCAGGAGCTTCGCAGACAAAAAAAGACTCAGGGAGTTTATCACCACCAAACCAGCAATGCAAGAATTGCTAAAGGGAATACTGTAAAAAGAAGAAATAAACAGGTAAGAAGGAATACAGACACAAAAATAGATATGACTACAAACAAATACCTTTCAGTAATAACTTTAAATGTAAACGGACTAAATGCTCCAATCAAAAGACATCGAGTGGCTGAATGGATAAAAAAAGCATGACCCATATATATGCTGTCTACAAGAGACCCACCTCAGAACAAGAGACTCACACAGATTGAAAGTGAAGGGATGGAAAAATATCTTCCAGGCAAATGGAAATGAAAAAAAAGCTGGGGTAGCAATACTTATATCTGACAAATTAGACCTCAAAGTAAATGCCATAACAAGAGATAAGGAAGGCCACTTCATAATACTAAAGGGAGAAATCCAACAAGAAGAAATCATTCTGGTAAACATATACGCTCCCAATATAGGAGCACCCAAATACATAAAAAAAACTCCTGGAAGATATCAAGGGAGAGATTAATAGTAATACAATCATAGTAGGAGACTTTAATACCCCACTATCACCATTGGACAAATCCTCTAAAACAAAAAATTAGCAAAGAAACAGCAATCCTAAATGACTCACTAGACCAGATGGAATTAATTGACATCTTCAGAACATTTCACCCCAAAGCCACAGAATATACATTCTCCTCAAGTGCACATGGGTCATTTTCAAAGATAGACCATATGCTGGGTCACAGGCAAAGTCTCTTCAAATTCAAGAAGATAGAAATCATATCAAGCATCTTCTCAGATCACAGTGGCATAAAACTGGAAATCAACTACAATAAATGCAATCCAAAGAAATCAAACACATGGAGACTAAACAGCATGCTATTAAACAAGGACTGGGTCACCAGAGAGATCAAGGAAAGAAAAAAAAAACATCATGGCAACAAATGACAATGAAAACACAACAATCCAAAATCTATGGGACACAGCGAAAGCAGTCTTGAGAGGGAAGTTCATAGCTCTACAAGCCTATTGCAAAAAACAAGAAACAATGGTAATAAATTACCTAACCCTACAACTCAAAGAGCTAGAAAAAGAGCAGCAAGAAAAGCCCAGTGTAACCAGAAGGAAGGAAATAACAAAGATCAGAGCGGAGATAAATGACATAGAGACCAAAGAAACAATACAAAAGATCAACAAAACCAAGAGCTGGTTCTTTGAAAAGATAAACAAGATTGATGGACCTCTAGCCAGGCTCACCAAGAAGCAAAGAGAGAGGACCCAAATAAACAAAATCAGAAATGAAAGAGGTGAAATAACAACAGACCCCGCTGAGATACAAAGGATTGTTACAAAATACTACGAACAGCTCTATTCCAACAAACTGGACAACCTGGAGGAAATGGACATATTCCTAGAAAAATACAACCTTCCAAAAATCAATCAAGAAGAATCTCAACAGCTCAATAGGCCAATAACTATGGACGAAATTGAAGAAGTCATCAAAAAGCTTCCGGCAAACAAAAGCCCGGGGCCTGACGGCTTCACAGGAGAGTTCTACCAAACATTCAAGGAAGAACTAAAACCTATCCTCCTCAGACTATTCCAAAAAATTCAAGAGGAAGGAACACTTCCAAGCTCCTTCTATGAAGCCAGCATCACCCTAATACCAAAACCAGATAAAGACAACACAATGAAAGAGAATTACAGACCAATATCCCTCATGAACATAGATGCCAAAATCCTCAACAAAATTCTAGCAAATCGGCTCCAGCAGTACATCAGAACGATCATACACCATGACCAAGTAGGATTTATCCCAGCAATGCAAGGATGGTACAATATCCGCAAATCAATAAACGTGATACATCACATAAACAAATTGAGAGATAAAAATCACATAGTCATATCAATTGATGCAGAAAAAGCATTTGACAAAATCCAACACCCTTTCTTGATAAAAAAACTCTCAACAAGGTGGGAATAGAAGGCTCATACCTCAACATAATAAAAGCTATATATGATAAACCCACAGCAAACATCATACTCAATGGACAAAAGTTAAAACATTTCCCCTAAGAACAGGAACAAGACAGGGATGCCCACTCTCACCACACCTGTTTGACATAGTACTGGAAGTATTAGCTAATGCAATTAGACAAGAAGAAGAAATAAAAGGCATCCAAATTGGAAAAGAACAAGTAAAGCTGTCTTTATTTGCAGACGACATGATATTGTACATAAAAAATCCGAAAGACTCCGTCAAAAAACTAATAGACTTAATAAATGAATTCGGCAATGTAGCAGGATACAAAATTAACGCCAAGAAATCTATGGCCTTTCTATACACCAATAGTGAACTTACAGACAGAGAGAAAAAAAAGGCAATCCCATTTACCATCGCACCAAAAAAATTAAGATACCTAGGAATAAACTTAACTAAGGAGGTAAAAGACCTATACACGGAAAACTACAGGACACTGAAAAAAGAGATAGAGGAAGACGTAAACAGATGGAAGAACATACCATGTTCATGGATTGGTAGAATCAACATCATTAAAATGTCCATACTACCCAAAGCAATCTATAGATTCAATGCACTCCCCATTAAAATACCAACGGCATATTTCACAGACCTTGAAAGAACTCTCCAAAAATTCATCTGGAATAAAAAAAGACCCCGAATAGCCACAGCAATCCTGAGAAAGAAGAATAAAGTAGGAGGGATCTCAATACCAGATTTCAAGCTGTATTACAAAGCCACTATTCTCAAAACAGCCTGGTACTGGCACAAGAACAGACATATAGATCAATGGAACAGAATAGAGAATCCAGATATTGATCCAAACCACTATGCTCAATTAATATTTGACAAAGGAGGCATGAACATACAATGGAATAAAGACAGTCTCTTCAATAAATGGTGTTGGGAAAATTGGACAGACACATGCAAAAAAATGAAGCTAGATCACCAACTTACACCATACACAAAAATAAACTCAAAATGGATACAGGACTTAAACATAAGACGGGAAACCATAAAAATACTAGAGGAATCCACAGGCAGCAAAATCTCAGACATATGTCAAAAGAACTTCTTCACCGATACTGCCCCTAGGGCAATGGAAGCTAAAGAGAAAAATAAACAAATGGGACTACATCAAAATAAAAAAGCTTTTTTACAGCAAAAGAAACTATCAACAAAACAACAAGAAAGCCCACTGCATGGGAGAACATATTTGCAAATGGCATCACTGATAAAGGTTTAATCTCCAACATCTACAGGCAGCTTATACAACTTAATAAAAGGAAGATAAATGATCCAATAAAAAAATGGGCAACGGACCTAAATAGAATCTTTTCCAAAGAAGACAGAAGGAAGGCCAAGAGACACATGAAAACATGCTCAAGGTCACTAATTATCCGAGAGATGCAAATCAAAACAACAATGCGCTATCATCTCACTCCTGTCAGAATGGCTATCATCAACAAATCAACAAACGACAAGTGTTGGCGAGGATGCGGAGAAAAAGGAACCCTCATGCACTGCTGGTGGGAATGCAGACTGGTGCAGCCACTGTGGAGAACAGTATGGAGTTTCCTCAAAAAAACTGAAAATGGAACTCCCATTTGACCCAGTAATCCCACTCCTAGGAATATATCCTAAGAAACTGGGAACACCAATAAGAAAGGAAATATGCACCCCTATGTTCATAGCAGCACAATTTACAATAGCTAAGATCTGGAAACAGCCTAGGTGCCCATCAGCAGATGACTGGATCAGAAAACTATGGTACATCTACACAATGGAATATTATGCTGCCATAAAAAAGAAGGAATTCTTACCATTTGCAGCAACCTGGATGGATTTGGAGAACATTATGTTAAGTGAAATAAGCAAGTCAATGAAAGAAAAATACCACATGATCTCACTCATTTATGGATAATAAAGAACATTAAAAACTTGAACAAAAAGATAGATACAGAGGCAGTAAAGCATCAAACAGTCTGTCAAATTACAGCAGGAAGGTTAGGGAGAAGTGGGGAAGATAAGAGATCAATCAAAGGACTTGTATGCATGCATATAAGCATAACCAATGGACGCAAAACTCTGGGGGGTGAGGGCATATATGGGACTGGGGTGGGGGGGGCAATGGTAAGATATGTACACATATAATACCTTAATAAAAAAATTGGAAAAAAAAAAAAAAAAAAAAAACAAATATTACAAACTAGAGGCCCGGTGCACGGATTAGTGCATGGGTGGGGTCTGGCTGGCCCTCCCTCATCGGGGCCGATCGCACCGGGCCGGCCGGGGGGAGGGGCCACGGGTGGTTGGCAGGCCAGCCCCAACCCCTGGTCAAACTCCTGGTCAAACTCCCAGTCGAGGGGACAATTTACATATTAGCCTTTTATTATATAGGACTAGAGACCCGGTGCACAAAATTCGTGCACTGGAGAAAGGGGTTGTCCCTCGGCCCAGCCTACACCCTCTCACAGTCCGGGATCCCTGCAATCGATGGCCCCTGCAGAGGGAGGCCCTGCTCACCCACCACAGTGCTGCCGCTGGGTAGCCTGGGCCTTCCCTCTTTGGGGTGCTCCATCGCAGGGCTCCGCAGTGGATTGCCCCAAAGAGGTAGGCCCTGCCCACCTGGCCAGGGCTCCACAATGGATCACTCCCACAGAGGAAGGCCCCACCCACCTGCTGCAGCGCCGCCAGGGGTAGCCTGAGCCTTCCTCTTTGGGGCGATCGATCACGCCCCACAGAGGGAGCCCCCACCCACCCGACACAGCCCACCGGTCAGTGGCCTGGGCCTTCCTCTTTGGGGCAATCACGGAGCCCCCCCCCCCCCCGATTGATCGCCCCACCAACACGTGGCCTAGGCGTCCCTCTGCGGGGCGATCATGGGGCAATGGCCGGGCCCCCGACCAATCACACTGCACCCGCCTTGGCTGGCCTGGTGCCAGTGAATGTCATAGTGTGGTAGTCCAGACAGTCGTTTTGCTGTTCGGTCGTTCCGTTGTTCGGCCATTCGGTCGATTTGCATATTATGCTTTTATTATTATATATGGGATGAAAATAATTTTTTAAAAATGCAAGTGCTATAGAAACATAGCCAGAAGGAACTCATCTAATCTGTGAAGTAGAGAGGAAAAGTCATTTAATCTTACACCTAAAGGATAAATAAAAAATTTAGCCCAGCTGGTGTGACTCAGTGGTTGAGCATGGACCTAAGAACCAGGAGGTCACTGTTCAATTCCTGGTCAGGGCACATGCCCGGGTTGCAGACTCGATCCCCAATAGGGGCTATGCAGGAGGCAGCAGATCGATGATTCTCTCTCCTCATTGATGTTTCTATCTCTCTCTCCCTCTCTGAAATCAATAAAAATATATGTTAAAAAATGTAACTAAGTGTAGGCAAGGAAGAGCTTTCCAGGGAATAGAAAGGATATCTGGAACAGCTCTGAGACAAAAAAGACATGACATAGTTTAAGCCCCAGGTGTTGGGAGAGGGAAAATGGTGAGAGAAAGCTGGAGAAGGAAGGAAACAAGATCATGCAGGGTCTCTGACATGATTACATTTGTGTATTTAAAGGATCAAGTGTTGGCCATTCCTCTCTTAAGCACTGACCATAGTTTTCAGAAACCAGTAACAAAATCTATATCACTCTATTGCACTTTGTGTCTTACTATACTAAAAGCTTCTTAAATTTCAGAAAACTGAAAAAATACTTCTATTATCCATTTAAGTGACTCAAGCGTTTTATTCTACTGTCCATTTTACAGTGAGTTTAACTGGCATCTGGTAGAGAAACAAGTTGTTTCATGTAAAAGTTGAAGCATAAATGAACAATACTGCTTTGTTCAGATTAAAGTAAAATATCATGAGGATTAAAAAAGAAACTATATTTGACATGATTCTATTTGCATCATGTAAAATATAAATGAAAGCACAAAATAATAATCAACTTCCCAAGTTAGCTAAGGATGACTCTAACTTGCCAACAGAAAATAGAAACACAATTTCACTAAAGCAATAACAAATGATATAGAGAACATGGTTAAAATGATATAAACAAAAAGTAGAAGGCCCTATAAATCAAATAAGGATGTAACTTTACAACACTATTTGACTGCTTATAGCAATCTAAAGCCAACAAAGAGTACACACTTCAAGTACCATCAAAATATTCACCTCATAAGTATAGAGGCTCACAGAAACTAATAGCCAATAAATTTAAAAGAGTTTTACTGTCCCTCTTAGCATGCAGGCTGAGAGTTCATAAATAGGGAGAATGGGAAAAGAACAGAAAAAGTAACTCTTAGAGGCAAGGAGCCATAAGAATACTTCATTTGTTTCAAGATCTCCCCACCTCCACATTCTCTCAAGAAACATCAACCATTTTATTGTTCTCTCGTGTATCTCTTTTCTTTTCTCTTCAAGATTCCTCCTATCAGCATTTATACTTAAATCAAGTCTTCTTGCTTAAAACAAACAAAAAAAGTCCCTCAACCCAGCACCCTACTCTACTACTGCTCTCTTTTTCCTTCACAAATTTCTAAAAAAAAAAAAGACTATATATTCAGTCTCCATATAAAATACTTTTCAATCACCTTTCAAGCAAATCCAATGTGGTTGCCCAAAAACCTCTTTATCTCTAAATCTAATGGACATTTTCAAATAAAAAGTCCCCAATCTGCCTGACATCTTGGCAGCATTCATCACAGCTGACCCCTCTCTTGAATCACTCTTCTCTTTGCTTCTATACACTACACTTTGATCTCCCACCTCCAGTTCTCTTTCTCATTCTCCTTTGCTAGCTAGTACTTCTCCATTAAATCTTAAAGTTCAAAGAAGTTTGACTTTTGGGTCTTATCTAACACTATACTCTCTCCCTGGGTGACCTTACCCATGCCAATGATTGCCTCTTATAGTGAGTCAAAAGAGTTCTAGAGGTTCCAAGCTTTCTAAGTTCACAGAACTCTAGTGTCTCAGTAATTTTTTCATGGTGCCCCTAAGCCCAAAAATACCTAACAATTCCATTTATTAACTAGTTAGGTCCTCACAACTTAGTATTTATGTCATAATAACTTTGAAAAATACATATAAACTGAAAAAAATATTTTATTTTTTTACTAATAATTACTTATTAATTGGATGTGTGCATCTAATAGACATTACACAGCTTCTCAAACCTTGAAATCACTTTGGATACCACCACTTTCATTTACTGTTTCATAATGATTTTTGCACAGTACTTGCTTTTTATCACAGCAATCCCCCAAAACCTAGCACAATCTCATGAGTACTACCTTAAACCAAATGTTTGAGCAGTGTCCCACAGCTGTCAAATATTACTGTGCTCTCCTCAAAACTTCAGAAATATCCCAATGTCCATGTGAGTTCACTATGGTGCTCCAAGGTAACTTGGGGCACAGTATGGGAATCTTGGGTTTAAAAATTACTGATCTAGTCTACATGGTTACTTTGTAAATTCAGAAATGAGGTTTAACCTCACAAAGCTAGCAGAAAAATAAATATATTAGGGGTTTTCCTAGATTAATTTTAGCCTTCTAGCAACAAAAGTTTTGAAACAATCTAATCATGTGATATTCTGTTGATGAAATATGTAGATCTCTGGAAAACAACTATATTCAAAAATACATTTACATGACTGTATAATACAAGAAAAATTCTTCTTCAATATTTTCTTTTTTAGAAAAAAAAGGTTTCAATAATTATAAAAGTGAGGCCCTGACCAGGTAGCTCAGTTGGTTAGAGTGTCGTCTCAATAAACCAAAACTGCAGGTTCAATTCCCATCAAGGTACATACAAGAATCAACCAATGAATGCATAAATAAGTGGAACAAAAAATTGATGTTTCTCTCTAAAAATCAGTAAATTTTTTAAAATTATAAAGTGGGACATACAATAAACAAGTGTCTAAACTGCCCTAGCTGGTTTGGTTCAGTGGAGAGAGCATCAGCCTGGGGACCAAAGGGTCGTGGGTTCGATTCTGGTCAAGGGCACATGCCTGGGTTTTGGGCTCAATACCCAGTAGGAGGCTTGCAGGAGGCAGCCGATCAATGATTCTCTCTCATTATTGATGTTTCTATCTCTCTCCCCTTTCTTCTCTGAAATCAATAAAAATATGTATTTTTTAAAAGTGTCTAAAGTATAAGTAAGTCACCCATTCTTCAGAGATAACAAAGCTAATAGTTTAATGCCTATCCTCACAGACCCTTTCTTATGTACATACTAGAAGACCGTTGCACGAAATTCATGCAAGGGGCTCGGCCCTCACAGCCCTAGTTGCCTTGGCTGGCCCTCACAGCCCCGGCTTCATCTGGAAGGTTGTCCAGATAGTTGTTCTGCTGTTCGGTCTAATTAGCATATTAGCTCTTTATTACTAGTATATAGGACAAATAAAAAAAAAAATCAAACTACATTTCTTTGTCTATGTGTGTGTCTGTTTTTACAAAATTGAATCATATTCCACAGTGTAGTGCAACTTATTTTTCCCCTCAATATTATATAATGAACATTCTTCCATGTCAGTATGTAATAGTAAATGCAAACACTTATGTGGCGTTACTATGCTTACTTAGGGTTTAAATATTAACTTACTTAATTCTCAAAACAGACCTGCAGGAGAGAAGTATAATTATATCCCCTTTAAAGATGATGTTAAGTAACTTGCTAATGGTCACTGCTAACAAATGATGCAGTTAGGATTTGAACCCAGAAAGTCTGCTACATGGTCCCTATGCTCCAGGATACATTCAGCTGTTTCTCAGGAGTAAATAACTATCCCTCAAACTGTTAACAAGTACACAGTACCTCATACCATAAATATACTATAATATTAACTAACCCCCTACCAAAGGACATTTAGGACACTTTCTTTTTTTTTTTTTTTTGGGGGGGGGCACTTTCTTGTTATTTGTAAATATTAATGACATTTGTAATAACTCTAAAACAAAAATCCTTATAGATTTGTTCTTGTGCTCTTGTATTAAAATTTCTATAAGATAAACTCCTAAAAATGAAATGACTTTTGCCCTAGCCAGTCTGGCTCAGTGATTAGAGCTGCAGGCCTCGGAATGAAGAGTCTCGGGTTCGATTCCAGTCAAGGGCACATACCTTGGTTGCAAGTTCCATGCCCACCCTGGTTGGGGCACATGTGGGAGGCAACCAATCAATATGTCTCTCTCACACTGATGTTTTTCTCTCTGTCTCTCCCCTTTCCTTCCACTCCCTCTAAAAAACAAAACCAAAAAGAAAACAAACTAAAAAAACCAATGGAAAAGATTCCTCTGGAGTGGATTAACAACAACAAAAAGAGTGCACTTTTAATTATAATTTTAATAGGTAATACCAAATGTCCTTTCAGAACATTGTCCCAATTGTACCAGTTTATAGTCGCAATGACAGAGAGGGTTGAGATTCATATTTTAAGTTAGCAAGTACTTTTGATTCCTAAAATGAGAGACCTGTTTTGAGTTTTTAACTAACACTGATGTAGAATAGATTAC
Organism: Ia io; assembly: GCA_025583905.1. Taxonomy (NCBI): domain Eukaryota; kingdom Metazoa; phylum Chordata; class Mammalia; order Chiroptera; family Vespertilionidae; genus Ia; species Ia io. Next base: position 21,025,516 of record JAJQQW010000022.1, read on the forward strand.
CTGGTTGTTCATAATTATCCTGTCATTTGATAATTATCTAACACATTAAACAAATGTAGTTTACTTATGTACAGGGGAATTGGACTAGCTGGACTTGAAGACTGAAAATTCCCAATGCTGTAATTAAGAAGTGACTTAAAGTTATTATAAGCCTATAATTACAGTACTAGTGTAACAGGTAGGGTCTTAAAGCATCTATATTCTTTAAATTACACTACTGCCAGAACAGGTAGGCAAATCATTAAAATGGTCAATAAAGTTTTCAGGACCCGCCTGTGGCTTATTCTTGGTGACTTTTTAATCCCAGGCTGTCATTCCCCTTCTACCTAGCAAACTTCTATATACCTCTGGAGTATATTCCTAGGAACTGAGGTGTGCTTAGGAACCATGAACTAATGTGGTTTTGGTTTTTGGCTTATAATATTATGTCAAGACCATTCTTTAGTCAATTTATTCAACCAATATTTACTATTTTATTATGTGCTTGGCCCTAGCCAAGTAAAATAATCAAATAATCATTTAATTATTCAATTTGGGGGGCGGGTACTATTTGCAACACTAGAAATTGATATGGGGTAAAAAGTCAAAAGGTAATTATTTTGGGAGTGCCCTTTAGTTCCTAGATAGGATGCTGCCCCAATTCGTGAATTGCTTAAGTAACGCCATTTAGATCTAAAAAAAAAAAAGAATTATTTCACAACTTGCCCAACACTGCAAAAATAGCAATCACAAGTATAGATGGCCAGTTAACTTTTTAAATCATCAGTTGTCTCTACAACAAAATCACCAAGATGTTACTAGTTTTCAGTTATGCTACTGACCAGGTTGCTTCAATATTTCTTTTACATAACCAAGAATATAAATGATTTGAAGTACCAAAGATGACAGAACTATGAGTATCCAAACAAAATGAGAGACAACAAATTAACTACAATTTCTTTTAGGAACATTGTTCAAGCAAAAAGTACATATAGACGTAAAGCAATACATTATCAGAATTCATGACTTGTTAACAATTAATAAAATGCTATAAAAATATTAATGTTTTTAAAGAACTGACAATCATCAGCATAAGGAGCAATTACATGCCAAAAGGAAAATACATATTTTTTAGATTTAAAAAAACCAAATGCCAGAAGTGTCTACATTAATATTCAATTAAAATAAAACTAATTCTAGAATGTTAGACTTATTGTGATCATTTCTCAACATGTACAAGTATTGAATCATTATATTGTATACCTGAAATATGTTACATGTCAATCATACCGCAATAAGAAATAATGTGAAAATAAAACTAATTCTAGATCATCTGCAGAAATAAGAGAAGCATTCAAATAAATAAATGAATCTCATGTGTCAATTTCCACAACTGCAAAATAAAAATGATATTTACTGAACCTACTTCACAAAATTGCTATGAAAACTAAATAAAATAATGACACCAAAAAATGATGTCAGTTATTTTAGAGCAACTTCTGTTTTTTGTTCCCACTATAATTTAAAGCAATTTAGTAAATAATAAAATTGGTTAGAAAAGGACTTCATCTCCTTTCTTCTGTCCACGATATGGCAGATGTGTTTAAAATGGGCAAAAAATTGGCAATCAGCCCTAGCCAGTTTTGTCAGTGGATAGAGTGTCCACCTGCAGACTGAAGGGTCCCAGGTTCCATTCCAGTCAAGAGCACATGCCCAGGTTGTGGGCTCCATCCCCAGTTGGGGGTGTGCTGGAGGCAGCCGATCAATGATTCTCATCATTGATGTTTCTCTTTCCCTCTCCCTTCCTCTCTGAAATCAATAAAAATAATATTTTTTAAAAAAAACTGGCAATCAGAAGCATTAGAAAAAATTTCAAAACTTCCTACTTCATAAATTGATTACCCACAGATTGTTCAAGTATTGATGCTCTTACATAACACTACACACCAATATAACTTAGAGAATCAGAGAAATTTTTTCACATGTGTACAACATTGTTTACATATAACTCAACTTATTATTAAAAAGTCCTGCTACTGACTATGAAAAGATAAGATACATATGGATTTACCCACACATACAATGTATTCTAACCTGATGTTTATTTTCTGATTAAAGTATCTTAAATTCAGTGCAATGAGGGTTCAATGGTTGACTTTTTGTATTACGCTGGTGTGTCAACTGAGCACACCAAAACAATTACACGCCCGCCCATGAGTTTGAGGCAACTTCTACCACAGGCCCAACAACCAATCCTCCAAAGTCACAATCTCATGTTACTAGTAGCACACGACCTTACTTAAAAACAAAATTTTAAACTGAGACATTGTTTAAATGGAGAGCAGCTTTCAGTATTTTATCGTTGCTTCTACAAACCTTTTTCGGGTTGTTACTAGATCTAAGATAGCCTTTCCTTTAAAACACTTAAAATACAGGGCAGGAGGAGGTAGTTAACATGGCAACATAACCATTAACGACTTATCCAAATTCAAAACAAGGATCACCATCAAAACAAAACAATCTGCTGGAGTACATGGATACTGACCACCATTCCTGGCAACCTGTTTTCTCCTATCTGAAGGATTTGTCGCTACCCTAAAGCCACGTAAAAATCTATACTTCCCATCCGAAAACTAAAAACCCCGTCAGATCCCAACCCGTATTGGTAACATTCGCAAAATGTCATTGAGCATATTGGGCTACATTTAAAAAGAAGGGGGGAGGAAAATGGCAACTTCCAAAGCGTAAACCTTTTTTTAAAAAATGTCCCCTGAAATCCTTAGTTAATAAATCAGAAGATGACATTAAAGCAGCTGCTGGACTGGAGCCGAGATCAAAGTTTTCCCTATTACTTGAGAAGGTTTATCCCCACCAGAAAGGAACAGAAACCAGTCATCCTTGCCACTGGAACCAGTTCCCCGGAATTCCCCCAAAATAAGCCTGGTCTCCGAATGAAGAAGAGACACTTCGGGGACCAAAGGTGAGAGGGATCGTACACCTTTCGCAGAAGAGGGGAGGGGCGGCAGGCACTGGCAGGTGAGGAAAGAAAGCCCGTCTCCGGCAGGCACCGGTGGGACTTGAAACCCAGGTCCAATGCAGATCGGCAAAGCCTCAGAGACCCAGGGAGGTTCGCCGAGGGGGACGCCAAGCTGGGCCGGGGCCCCCGCGCCCCGACCCGCCTCTCTCGCCGCCACCGGGGGCCGGGACCGCGGGCAGAGGCAGAGGGAGCCGTCCGTGGTCCCCACCAGGTCCTCCCGCAGCTCACCTGAGAGTGTCGCCTCCGCCCTCGGCTCCCACGGTGCATCCCGCGGGGCCTGGCGGAGGGTGCGGTGCCGCCGCCCCGACCGGCCCCAGGGCTGCCCGGCCTGGCCTCCCCGCTCCGGGGACGCACCGGGTGCCCGCCTCGCACCGGCTCCCGGGAGCCGCGGGGTCTGCAGAGAAGGAAGGAGAAGCGGAAAGGCTGCCTCCCCTCCCCCACAGCAAGCCAGCCCCTGAGCTGCGGCTCTCTGCAGTTCCCTCCGACGCTGGTCTGGCCCCGCTCCCCCGCCCGGGAGTCACTTCGGCAGCGGCGGCCCAGTCGCCATTACGGCCCAGCAACTGACACGGAGGCGGAGCGGCGCCGGCAGCAGTGGCGGCGGCGGCGGCGGCGGCGGCGGCGCGAGGCAGGGCGGGAGCAGTAGGGGGCCCAGGCAAACCTCGCGAGAAATTCCCCGAGACGTTTCCACAGGAATGCAACCTGCGGTTACGGCCATGTTGAGTGTGGCCGAAAGTTGAGGACGACGTAAAGCGAGGAGAGGCCGCTCGAAGCCGCCATGTTTGGTGTGGCGAAGTTCGAGCCTTGCAGGACTCGGGAGGAGCCAAGGAGATCCGCAGCGGAGACCTCCCCCGCCCTCTCTTTCCTCTGACTCGAGCTGGGCCTTCTGGCTGCGCATTTCACCCTCGGCCAAAAAGACAAGCCGGGGTGAGAGGGGAGCGGGGTGGACAAGGATGAACTCTAAGTCTAGAAATTGCAGCTTCTCGGAGTTTACGATGCTTCACCAGTTGTGCAAATAAATCTTTACCCCCGTCAGTTGCAGGGTAATCGCAGCTCTGCGGCGGCTGCAGTGATCCACTGCTGTCACCGGCCGTTTTATTCGCGAGGGTTGCAATTCTGATCAGCATGCTCTCTGGCTAACGACTTCAGACTCCAGAGCAAGTAAAACGGAGATTCCTCCCGTTGGGTGTTGGCACTGATATAACTCTGCTTTGAGAAACTCTCTGTGATCAACATACCTTCTAACATCGTGATCCTCTGTTCCCAGTCTCCGCGCGGCGAATTCTATCGTCTGCCAAGATCTGGCTTAAATGACAGCTCTGCTGCAAGCTATGGCACCTTCCGCGAGGTGTTCGCCGCACACAAGCTCCCCACCCATCACTCCCCTCCACCTTCTGAAGTCCAAGTAGCTAGTCACCCAGAGACTGTTCTCGTTTTTAAGTATTTTGAGGGCTTTTAACTTTTATCTCTCTATACCCCAGTAGGGCCTAGCACAATAGGTAGGACATTGTAGATGCTCAATAAATGCGTGTTGAGGAGGAGATGGTATCAGTCAAAGCGAGAGATGGTAACTGCCCCCTCTTTGGAGAGCCTATAGCTATGCCTGAATAAGGAGCTAAGTGGACATACAAATTTGCCGCACTTTTCTAAAATAGGTACTGTGTCTCCAGGAAGCTATGCTGGAGGGAAGAACGGGAAATGTGGGTATCTCAATGGTGCAAGTGGTA